>JASVER010000064.1:4558906-4590327 GCA_030449065.1 Oceanodroma leucorhoa
GGCCGGGCCGGGCCCCCCGGGGCGGGCGGGCCGGCACTCACCCTCGGCGCCCCGGGCGGCCGCCAGCAGCAGCGAGCCCAGCAGCACGGCGCCCAGCCCCGCCGCCCGCCGCGGGCCCCCGCGCAGCATCCTCGGCGCGGAGGGCAAGGAGCCGCCGCCAGCCCGGCCGCGCAGCTCGGCTCCGCTCGGTGCCGCGGCCAGACCTGCCCCGGCTCTCCCCTCCGCGGTAAACAACCGCCGGGCTGCGCTTCGCCCCCCCCGCCCCGCAGCCGCCGCCGGGTCCTAACGCTGCCGCCGCCGCCGCCCGCCCCCGGGCGGCTCCCGGCCCCGCCGGGGAGCCCCGGGAGGGGAAGGGGCGGCCGCCGCGGGGCAGGGCTCGGGCAGACGGGAATCTGCCGCTGCTCTCCCGCGTCAGCAGAGGGTCCCCAGCCCCGGAGCCCCGGGACCGGGCGCAGCGATGGGTGCTCGGTACCGCGGGGGCCGTTTGGCTCGGGAGGAGCACGGGGAGACGTCCCCGAGCCTGTGCCCTGCAGCCGCAGGAAATTCTTGGACCAGAAGAGGAGACTCCCGAGACGGAATTAGCCTTGAACCGCTGACTGTGGCAGGGAGAGTGTTTGCCTTCAGGGACCCAAAATTGCTGTCTCCCCTAGAGAACTAGCAGAAGGACTAAACTCCCCTGCCCCGATTCTCCCTTTGCGTTCCCTTAGCTCTATAGAGAGACCGTGCGTAGGAGGTACACACTACCATGGAAGCTGTGCACCTCCGCATTAAAGGTTTACATTCTCGCCTCTGCTAATCGATTGCTTTCCTTTGACTCCACATACTCTACGAGCTGTGCCTGCTTATAGAAAAACAAGGTAAACGGCCCAAAAATTCTCTAGGGTATGATATTGCAGGCATCCAGCCACCATGATAAAGCCTCTCTGCAGACATTTCACATGGGTTACAATAGACACTTGTTTCCAAACAGGCAGAGGTATTCAGATACTGCAATGCCAGTGACTACAGAAGCATCTGGACTCATCAGCAATGTTTCTGTTTTACACCAGTGAAAAGCAAGCAGCTGAATACTTGGTCCTGTGCAACAACGAGCTCTCAAAGGTGGCCTGGGCCAACTGATGGGTTTGTAGCCAAGGCACAGGCCTGCAGCGCAAGGTGCTCTATTTCTGGCTTTCCCACAGAGCTCCTTCTGACCTTGGCCACTGTCTGCTTCACTTCTTTGCACTTTCCCTTCCCTTCTGTTACATGAGGTACAATCAAACCTTACTTATCAGAAAAGGACAGGGAAGTTCCCTTCTTTTAAAGTGCTTTGAAATCACATGGAAGCCACTGAACACAGAAAAAGTATTTCTATGCCAGGAAGCTGCATGTTGTATTCCATGTTTGATGAATCACTTTTCGGGCAGCGCTGGCTGGAGCAGCGATCCTTCCCTTCCACTCCCAGATGTTTCCATCCTGGCAGTGCTCTCTGCCAGGCTGCTATGGGTACTTGAGTGACGAGCAGGCTCAAGGTGCTGATCCAACCCAACTTTTGCCCTTTTTTTACCAGGTCACGCACACTTTCACCCTTTACAGCCAGGTCGCCTGCTGCAGCCAGTCCACAATGGAGCCACAAAAACCCAGATGTACCACCTTGACAGAGGGGTAGTGAAGAAAACAGGTCAATTAAACAGCACTACCACTGAACATGAAACCGCAAGCCTTAGCACTTGTGCACGATTCACACTTTAACAATATGATTTAACACTACAGTAAATTTAGTTTAATAATGTCAGATTAAAAAAAACTGCAGCCAGGTTGTAACAAAAAACCAAAAAAACCAAACAACTGTGTGTGTCAGTCCTGACTGACATCACCAGCTAAGATGTCTGCTTTATGGCGTTATGCTCATTGTCTTCACAGACACTCAGTTACTGCATTCCTTATGCTCTCCAGTTACTCTCTGTGAAGGCAAGGCTAACTGGAGTAAGCAAGAATTTTTAATAAGGGCTATTGAATCAGGCCTTCTGTTTGTAATAGCTCTTCATAAGAGATTTTATGGGACAAATTCCATTCAGTCAGAAACTGCAAGGCCACACATGCATCCAGAGGCACAGTCTGTCAAAAGAGTTTGCAGAGGGCTGCCAACCTGTATGATTAATTTCTTTTAGCTCATTTCATGAGACCAACTAACGCTTCCATGCCATCTTGCACAGAAAGCACCTCCTCCTGTACATACTGACCCAAGAACTGCAGGTTGGGCAGTAATCTCTGTGGAAACAAATCTCAGACCTTCCGAGCTCTCTCTCCAGTTATGTAACAAGATAAATTTGTGCTTCTTGTTACACCCAGCCAAGTTCCAGCAAACAATTTGTTTCTAGTCCACAGAAGGACAATGGGGAATCTGGAAGAAATGCAAAAACCTTCATATTAATGGTAAAGATCAAAGTCTTTCCTATGACTGACTTCTAAGAATATTTTTTTCTCTTTCATCTCTAGCTTTCTCCAGGATGAGGGAAGATGTATGCCTGGCAGTTTCACAGAGTTAAGTTTAATAGGATGCCAGGTGGCAGCTGTCAAAGGCAGACTCAATTGTTCTTTCTGCTGTTTGGCAATGGGTTTGCTCTTCTTGCTACACTTTTAGAGATAAAACCTGACATTACTTCCTAGGACTTGATTTTAAAGTAACTACCCAAACTATAAGTAAGCTAATAGCTCTACAACAACACCGTCTTATAGTTTACATGTAAAGTCTGTAGGTATGTACACATACATGTACCACAACACATACAGACATCCACAAGCACTTCACAGGAGAATACACACACTATTTTTAGGAATAAGGGACATGAAGCATCCTTCCTAAACTCAGTGTGAACCAGTTTCAGCTCTGAGCTGGTCTCTTTCTGTTGTTTACTTTATACAGGTTCCAGAAGGAACAATGTCTGTTTTTTCTCTCTCCTGTCTGTCAACTGCTCTTTCTTGTTTGTTTGTTCTACTTTTTCACCTGTGGAAAAATTCGAAGTGTATGGAAAGTTTTCTTAAAGAAAAAAAAAAATACAAGGAGGCTAACATATAGCACAGCATGCTGTGCAAAGGGAGGCAACCACAGATGTATAGCTGTGGAAGGACTCTGCAAGAAGTCATCAAACCCACCCTCCTTCTCTGGCCACAGCCAAGTATGTTCAGATCTTCCCAGGCAAAAGTTCACCTAACCTCCTATGAAAGAACTAACAAGCTTTATTACTTAATCTTACTAAATAAGATACTGGGGGGAGTAAGCAAAATCAGTTTTCTAATCTAAGTATTCTTTCCTAGCCAAATTATCATGGATTGCTTAAAATGGAAAAAGCTGACCATTGACCTCCTTGTAACAGGGCATATGTCATGTTCCCCTAACTTCCCCTTTCTTCTTTCTAAGCAAACCGAAATAATTCTTCCAATTTTTCCTCAAAACTAGTTTTTCTGAACCTTTTTTCATTCCAATTCACCACTTCTCCCATTTTTCTGCTTCCTTCATACATTGCGATGCCCGAAAATGAAGACAGTACACTGAGGCCTCATCCACCATGAACAGAATAGCAGAGCAATTTGTGCTTAAAGCTTAAAAAACTGTAAGCATCAAATGCTACTAAACACTCTTAAGTATTTGCAACTCCAACAAAAGCAGGTTTTTTTTACTCCTTTGTTGCCTCTGTCTGGATCATGAAAATAACTATGGGTCTCACCTGTAAAAAGCCTTCTGTAAGCAATGATGTCGGAGTCAGAAACAAGTATGTTTTATTCCTGACCTAGAAACAATCTGAATAGAAGGAAAAAACATCAGGGCTGCAACAAAAGGATCAAATGTTGAGTTTATGAAACTGAGACAAGTATAACCAAAAATCAAGACAGAGACAGTCACTACAAAGGAGTCGGTGTGGAGCGATAAAGAGAAATATCTGATTGCACTGTTGCATCCCCCTGCTGACATGTTCAAGGAGAGGCTTCCCCTCCCCCTTCAATCTGACAGCATGAGCTATTGCTAAGTAAATGCCAGCCACAGCCTCCGAGGACTAACAAGGAAGTCTGCAGAAGCAAAACAACCATATGTGATATTTGAACTAGTTCAGACTGGTTCAGAGAATTTGCTCTACTAACTCAAAGTGCCTTCTCAGATGAGCTTTCTGTGTGGGCTGTAATAAAAGGATAGAGGCCTCAGGAGGGCAATCTGGGTCCTATTGTTTACTGGGGGAGAAGCACTGCAGCTACACTTTCCTAGCATTAAGAAATTAGCACTAAATACTCTCAGCAACCACTGACTTAAGAAATTTCACATACTGAGTCCTCTCTAACAGCAACACTTCTTTGTCCTTTTTGTCACAAACTGCCCAGTGCCTTTCCACAATTCCTTCAGCGGTTTTGATGGGCCCAACTGCCCATAGACATTTGTGTTCACACTGGTCCACTGTGGCTGTTGGAGAGGACTCGGCTTGGATCATGGCCCTTAGCTCTTCCCCCTGCTGCAGCATTCTGGAATCAGTATCTGGATCGCAGACACTGCTTTTACCTGCTATCCAATGGGTGTGTCTCCTAGCAAGGTACCATAAAACTGTAGCAATATTGTTAGGAATAAGGTACAGCTGTCTAAAGATGTTGCAGCCCCCACTTGCACTGTTGTTTTTTTTTTTTCTACAGATGCAGGCTGCTGTTGACAAAAAACAGAGCATGCATTTTTAAGGGTGGAGGAAGGGAAGTTATTTTGAAAGATACTGTGATCTACTCAGACAACACATAAGTCTTTGAGTCAAGAACAGGAGCCTTACTCTAAATTCTTTTACCGATTTATTGTTTGATCTTAGACAAGCTTCTGCCTCAGTTTCCCATGTTAATACTACTTATGTCACAGAGGCAGAAAGGATTAAATGTCTGCAAAGTGCTTTGAAAGCTTCAGACGTGCAATACATACCTTATGAAATGGTATTCAGGTGGAAAGAATCATGAAGAGGGATATGCATGGAAAGTCTTAAGATGTTCTCAAGTTCTACATGTGTAGTGCTGACTTAGATGAAAAGCACAAATAAGCTTTAATGCAGAAAGAAAAATAGCATGTGTTGTGTTGGTTGGCTGGTTGGTTTATTAAGGTATAAAAGTACCTTTGTAGCTTTCTTAATTCACTGTTGTGCACAGCAGTAACTAGCAAAGCTAAGCAGTCAGATAAACCAACATTCATTCTTGTTAGAAAATGTCCATCTAAAAATAACGGTTTATCTGCACATGAGAGACGTGAAAAAGGCAGCACCAAAACATCTGGACATTTAAGTCAAAGGGAATAAAGATTTCTGTTCTGGTATCTGTTCAAATTAACTTCCATTGAATTAGACGGGACTATTAAATATCCTTCTACCAATCTTTCACTCACCATGGAAGCTGATTTCACAGTCAAACAGAAGTGATAGCCCAAAACTCTCCTATTAAAACTTCAATAATCATGGAATATTATCGAAGTAAGAGTTAGATCCCATTGTGGAAAGCATGAGGTTACAGAGTAGCACTTAAATTCGCAAAACTTCCAGTTCCTGTGGAAAACACACCACGTCTAAATAGCACAACAACTCATTATAAGCAAGCGACCCATATCCCATGCCAACAGAAAGGCAATAAGGTTATAAACTTGTACACATAAAAAAAACCCCAAACATATATTTTCTTATCTATCTAGGGTTTTGGGACTAGGATTGGAGTCATCAGCATAAGAGCAGAGATCCATTTTGCAATGGGTCTCTTTATAATTCAACATGTGAGCAGAGAAGCAGAGACCAAACCTTTCAGTACAGCTACTAGTGTTTCCTCACGAAAGTGCAGGATTCACGGACATTTACAATGCAGAGCTTTCACCTCTGGATTTTATTTTCTTAGCTGACCTGAAAGCAGATAAAACCATTGGCACATAGGTACTGTGAAGGATCTCTCTCCACAGGTGTTTTGCCTGAAGGCTGTAGGAGGAGTTGTTTATTTTGGAAGTTGCCCTTTCTTTCCTGTGTAGAAAGACAAACCTCTTGATTCTCTCTTTGGGTTGCACACATGCCTTAGGCATGCAGAGATAGCCTTTTTCATGACTCTCATATATGCATGTGGACTTTTCTACATGTATTTACAAGAGCAAAGACTCTGTTCCTTAAGTATGTTTAGAGAATAGGGCAAACCTCTATTGTTATTTTGGTCTTGAGTTTGCCATTCTTTTAGAAAATTAGGGCTCAAACTGGTAACACCACACAGAGGCAAAAAGACTAGGGAGGGACAAAGGCTTAGTAAAGTTTCACCTCGTACTTCACTTATTTCTTTAGAACATAATGGTGTTGAGTTAGAACACAGTGCATTTGACTAATGACCTAGCACCTGAGGTAGGCAGGCCAGAAGCATTGCAAAAATATATTTAAATATCCTGTCTCATTTTTATTTTCACTGACTTCCAGGTATTCAATGAGGACAATACCAAATTTCACGTAGATACTTGCTACTCCATCCACTTATGCTAAAAGAATGTAAGAAATCTTATCATACAGCACCAGAGAAAGGATTTTCTAGTCAAAAGAAGGTCATCCTGATACTCAGTGTTGCAACCTGTCCATGACACTATGGGTTTTCATATAGAGCTGTGGAGATAGGCAAAGGCAGGAACTGTCTCTGAAAAGGGGAAGATTTTGAGATATGAGAAGTACAGGCTGTCTCTCTGTGCCCTCATGGTCTCTACTCTCCAACTCCAGGAAATGAATGCATGCAGCCTGCAGAGTTTAATTCTCTTTTGGTTTATTACTATTTAAAAATCAGTTTTTGTATCCCCTTCTACAGAGGCTTCACCTTCCAACAGAACATACAAAAAATACACACAATAGAAAAAAAAAAAAGATAGGTAGGTAAGTTGCTTTATACAAACAGGTCCCTAAGGACCCAAAAAGGCTAAAACAGGCTCGGTTTCAATAGAAGCAGGCCCATAAATAGGCAAGAGACTTCATTCAAGTAGGGAAAGAGTCATCCATCCTCACCTAAGATCCTTTCTTGCTCACACTGAAGACAATGGGAGGATTCCCAACAACTTCAGTGGAAGCAGGATTGGGATTCATCAGAGCCAATGGCAAACTTTCCTGCTCTTTCCCTTCCAAGGCACTGTCTCTTCCATACAGCATGCAGCCAGGGAAAAATGCCAGTTTTCCTGGCTCATCCCACACTCATGTTTCAGTTGTTCACTCTACAGGACATCTGAGAACAGCCTTTTATTTTCTCTCTTACACTGTGTATTTGCACTAATTGCAGCAAACTTTCAGATTACGACAGTACTGAAGAGAAATTCTGAGCCCAAGAGCAAGGCTTGGTTGATTATTTAAGAGCCAGCAGTCAGTCTGACAACTTTGCAGAGGGCATGTAAAAATTGCCTGGAGAAGGCACCAGTTTGTAGACACAGCAGTCAAAAAGCTATTAGCAAGCATGAGACTGATTTATTATAAAAGCACTTACCCAAGCTCACTATGTGACTGCAGGAAGCTCAAGAGCATTTGTGGCTGCCAGGGGCTGTATGGCGTGACCCCATGGTCCACATGGAACCCAGGAGCTGGGAGGGAGTCACTGGAACATCTGTGAGATACCAGTTACCTCCTTCCTTCAGCACATCTCAGCTCAGAGCACTTCCAGGTCTCCAAAATTGCAGTACAAGTAGAGAGGCCACCCAGGAAAAGCTTCGTTCACATAAACCCTGAGAGCAGATCAATAGTGCCAGACAGTCTTTAAATTATTTTAAATATTTCACCTTTCAGGAAAAATGTGGCCAAATGTTTAACTTTGCATTACGCCTGAAGTCAGTGAGGTCAAACGTTTGTAGCAGAGTTCAGCAGCACAATCGTGCAGCACAATTTGGCACGTCAATCGAATCTTGAAACATTCTCACCCAAGGGTTATCATCTCATTTCATAGATGGGAACAAAACACAGGAGGAGGCTAAAGATGACACAAGGTGTTAATTCTTTACAAACAGCCAGTCATTATCCGATACCACACAGCAAACAACTGTGGTTTTTCACTAACACGCTTTAACCATTCCAGCCATCACCACAACCCCTTACAGCCAGGGCTCCTGCTCCTGTTCTGCACCACTTTGCAGTTATACCACATAACTATTTTTAGGTTTTTTTTTTCTTTTTAGCCAAACAGCTCTCTGGTTTGTTTTATAGCTAACACAGTTATTTGTAGAGCTGTACACATCTGAGTAGTTACCACGCTGGCATAGGAATTTGTGGAGGGTGAAGGTGTGAAGGGAGCAGGCAGGAAGACATTATGCCAATGTTGCTGCTGGTGACYGCCACAGTAAGTGTGGCCTCAGGCTGCAGCCCAGGAGCACTGCCTCCCTCCCGTCCCAGGGTCAGTGCTCCAGAACACACAGCCTTCGTACAGGGACACAGAGCAGCAGACTGGGCTGAAAGCCAAATCTGTTCCCAAAGGCTCATTCACAACAGCTGAAGGATCTTGTTTTGAAAAGGATGTTCAGGATAAAAAACAGGACTCTCTCAGGAGACATGGGAATCTTCCAGAATCTGTTTTGCCTTTTAAGTTTTCCTCTTGTCTTCTTTTTTTCCCCTCTTTGTTTTGTCTCTCGGGGATGGAACTGAGAGCATAAGCTCAGAGATTCACTGTGAGCTTATGTTCTATTCAATTAAAACTCAGGTACTGTRCCCAGGCAAAAGGTGAACGGTACAAAGCTGGCTTAATTTACATTAAAATATTCATAATGCTCATAATGCTCTTCAGCTCATAATGCTGAAAAAGCCAACATATTCCACGGTTTTGTTTGGCACTTGCTCTCAGAGTTTCTGCCATGCTGAACAATTGAAAATATCTGATTATTTTTGTGGGTGATAAAGAAAAGCCTTTCCTGTTTCATTACTTAAAATTTTGGTAGTTGTTTTTTACTTTGTCCATTTATCTCTCATGAAACCCAAAGAGAGCTCTTGCTCTCCATTCATTCTTCCAACACTGAAGTCTGGAGTTCCTTTGAAGTTTACTTTGGCATCTACTTCCTCAAGCAAGCACCTTAAAAAAAAATTAAAGCTGAAAGTGGTACCCCACTCCAGACTCAAGACATAAGTTCAGATATTGATTTCTAGGAACAAAGATTTAGTGAAAAAACAAGACACTAAAGTTACAACAGAGCCTACAAAATCTAGGTTAGCTTTCATACTATCAATTCAATTAGTTGAGTTAGATAGACATTCAGTTACACAGCTCTTCTGTTCAAGTCATTCCTTACTGCTGACAGCAGTTGAGGGAGGAACAATAATTTCAGGGAATACGTGGGAAGTAACAAATATTCCCTAAGTCACTGGCACTCAAACAGGTCTAAAATTGTGACTGGGCATTTGCAATTATTCAAAAGATTGGTAGGAAGACCTACTCCACACCATCTTATAGTTCTAGGCTTTAAAAAACAAACTAAACAATCATCCCCCCCAACATATAATACTTTGCCCTACTATAGTTAAGGCACTGGATTGAGAGAAGGAAAATCTGTGTTCAATTTCTGGTTCTGCTATCAATTTCCCACGTCATCATGGGCAAATCACTTCAGATTGAGAGCTCACGCACACCACATTACCATGCATCAAGTGAGCCACACTATTAAGTCTGTTTGCACACATCTAGTACATGACAAATGCAAGGTAATACCACTTAATTTAACTCAGTATGGAATAAATTCACATTAAATTGCTTTACCCTGCATTTGTTGTGGATTAACAGTACATAAAGAGAAATTACTTCAGGCAACAAAAGAAGCCTGATGATGTCTGTGCCCCTACATTCAACACAACACTTAAGCATGCATGCAAGCAGTTTTTAGCCTTTCATCTTTATTTCACTCATTCACCTATAAGCATCTATTCCTTTCTTGTCTGTCTTTAATGTTTAGATTATAAATGGTTGAAGATGTTTTCATCATACCTAATATACAAGGGTCTGAGCCTCAGTTGAGGGGTTTAAGGACTCCCTATAATACAAAGAAATACTACAACTCTGATTATCAAAATTTGTATGAAGTTCCCTTCTTGGCAGAGAAGTGCACCGATTCAAACGTTGAATTGCAGTCCCACCAAAGAAGATGACAAGGAAAGGAGGGCTGGCCCAAATGAGAACTATCATCTATACTCTGATATGCCAACTAAAAATGTAATAGAAACAAGTTAAGTGAGGTTGCAGCTCAGGACATGTTAAGTACCTCCCTTCGAACTCTGAACTTACGAGGCCGAGTTTTCTGTTGGGATCTGTCTTCTGTTCTGTGAGAAGCAGACATTTCCCAAAGTACAAAATATAAAGAATTTGCATGTAGATTAAATTATTATCCATAATGGAATATGCCCCCAAAGCAGCAAAAACCTCTGAAAACAGACCACTGCTAAAGATCTGCCCAACCTACTGCTGGCACTAGTCTGCACCAGTCTCTTGTGTTGGTGAAAGTCTCTCCCATTTACACTAGCATGATCTAGAACTGTCATTTCAGGATTGTTAACTTCCTGCCTAATTGTTTCCCTGTCCACTAGACTGAGAAGTAAGTAGCTTTCATTGAGTGTATTCATGACAACTTAGTAAGCATTTTCTCTGACAAGCAAAATGCACAGTTAGTGTTTTAGAAGGCTTCCTTTTTAGCTCAAGGCTTTTCATTTGTTTCATCAGCTCAAATTCTGTAGCGTTCAAAATTAAATTCTGATATACATGGCCAAAATTCAACCCACTAGTAACACTAAAGTCAGTGGAGCTAAATGTAGGATGAAAATATCCTGTATTCTGGACTTGGCTTTTGGAGTTGAATTTTATGACTAGTTCACCCTCTTTGAGTGTATATAGGAACATCAGGGACACAAACTTCTTATATCTTTCAGAATACAGCCTCAATTCAACAGAAATTTTCCTGGTGGCTTAAATACGAGCTATTAGTAAATCAGAGTGACTGCAGTTGCATTTGCTAATCCCAATGAATTGTTATGCTGACTGGAAAGTCGGCTCTACCTTGACTTGCTTGGCAGCTTACAAGGTTGTCTCATCATGGTCTAGATTTGTAAGGTATTTTAAAATGTTTTGTTACCTTTCCGAAATGTCCTGTTTCTACTTGTCAGCTAAGCTTACCAGTACAGCAATAGCAATTCCACCTCAGTTTGAAGGTGGGTTGGTTTGGTTTTTTTCCCTTTTAAATGAGACTCATACCTATTCCAGGGATTCTGGGGAAAGATGAATGGAGAAGAACATGTCCTTCAGTCTCCCAACACAGATTAATAGCAAAACATCAAGTCCACTGCAACATGCTCTCAATTTAGAAAGTGCTGGTGCTATAAAGAGAAAGCCATTGATTATTCATCCTTGGTTTATAATACTCAAAAGCAAGTACAAAAAAGTTGCTTCTTGCAAGAGAGAAGCTGGGGCTTCTAAGTCTGTAGAATGTAGAACGTCATTCCAAAATCCATATACTTACAAAAGGCTCTATACTTCTAACATAAAAACAAAACAGGAATGTGTCTTATTTCAGTTATGCATTAGCTGCAGGGTTTGGATTAGGAGCACCTGGGCAACGCAAGTTGTGGTGCAACAGCAGTTTGTGGCTACGTTCACATTTAATACAGACATACCTCCTGCAGAGGATGTCGGTCCTGGTCTGAGGTGGTCTATCCTGCTCCAGCACTGTATTAATGATGGAGACAGTTACTGTTTCACAGAACGCAAGTTTGGTGTGGGACTTGGGCTCTTCAGAGCAGCCTTTCTAGAAACATTCAGTACACATAGCAACTTAGTTTACTAAATCACTGCGTAAACCTTTGCTCACTAACCCTTACAATTGTGACAAAACTTTTCACAGATGGGAAATTAAGGAATAAATTCAGTGAGCTGTCCTATGTGACCTTGAGCATCAACAGCAGAACCATAATTATAACTCAGAGTATTCCTAACTCCTAACCCTGTGTTAATTAAACAACATTTATACCTGGATTTGGTACATAAAGACCTTGACAAGTTACATGGGAGGAGAGGGAGGGCCAAGAAAGGGCATTATTTCTGCACAAGTGGTATTTTCAGATTAAATGGAACCTCCAACAGCCTGGAGCCAAGCTTCTTTGCATTTTGTAATCAATTCTTTTTCAGAGATATGCTGTTTGCAATTCCCATCTCTTACAGTAGAAACCTTCTTTGCAAAAGAAAGGAGTAAGACTGGCTTTTGCAAACCTGGCTAGAGGCAGATCAGGAGAGCATGACTGTAGCCAAAAAGCCCAGGTCACTGAAAATACAGTACAGTGTAGAGAGGGATTAATGTCTTATTTACTGGTTCTCATTTGCACACCTTTTGGACAGGTGGCTAAATTGCTCAAAAACCAGACAAAACGAGGGGATGCAAAGTAACATACTAACTTCTTTAATAGAGTCCAATCCAATTAAACCAAAATCACTCTGTGAACCCCTGGGTTTATTCACACTAAACAAGTGGTACATAGTGTTAACCCGATAGCTGATCATGTTTATACCCTAGGTCCCCACGTGAAAAATGAGCACCAGTCAACCAGACTGCAATGATATTTTTCTTTCCTTTTTTTTTTTTTTTTCCCCCATAAAACTATTTCTTTCATAGACTTAAAACAATCAACTAGCCAAGTTATTAATTACGGTACATCTAAAAAAAAAAATTAATACTAACCCTAACGTGACTGCTGCTTTAAGAGTGCTCTGTGTATCGCCTTAGACTGGCTTTTCAGTAGCAATTCATTACAACAGGTCCTAAAAATAATAATAATAGAGAATTAAAAACCTGACAGCAAGTTTAATGGTTAAAAGTAACAAAAACAACCTGTTCTGAATGGTGATTTTTCTCAGCAGTTCAGTCCTGCTGCAGCACTCACAGCCTCACAAATGGCAGAAGGGGCTCAAATTCTCACACCTTCTTTCAATTTTTCTGTTTTTAAAAGGACAACTGCATTGTAACCTGCTAGGTACCATGGGGCATTTTACTTAATGTTATATTCAATAATGGGTCAATAATGGGTCTGTTTTTAAAACTTAGTGTTTTTCTGGGGTAGGTTAGGGAAGGTGGGGAATAGAGAGAGAACAAAAGCATAGCTCCCTGTAGCTGTAGCTCCCCTGGTGCCTCGGTCACTAGGACTGTCTAATTCTCAGATCAGTGCTGGCAACTTTTGTCTATTCTAGAAGATCATGACAGAACACCAGCAGCAGCCTCTAAAGCTCCATTTGGTGTTTTAGGTCATGTCTCCTATTCAAGGCCACCATCTTCTGTAATTTATCAGCTAAGAAGCATTTTCTCCCTCTCCTCAGTGAAGGTTTAAAGGTGGGGTAGGGCATGAGACAAAGAGGGAAGCTAAAATGAATAAAAAATTCTCCGCTATAGAACCATTATTTCCTCTTTCATTCACAGCATCTTATCACTATAGCCAGACTGCTGCTTTGCTTTGTTAAGATCAAACTGATCTCATTTCCCCTCTGGCCCCATTGGTTGCTGGTCGACCTCTGGATCCACTAGGGATGATGCAAATGCTGACTGGACGATCTGAAACCCAAATGACTCCAGGAGAGACATGTTCTGTTGGGGTGAAAAGGGGGATCCTAGAGCAGGACCGAGGTCCCCCAGTGGGCCACCAAGGGCCCTGACGTGAACTTTCTGTATGTGTTTGTTCAGATAAGACTTTGATCTGAAAAAGCTGCCACATTCAGGGCAAGGGTACTTCTTCTCTCCTTCCGTCTCCATTTTGTTTTTGCTGACTGCCATGTCACACGAGAAGGACCCATTGGTGCTCTGTTTCTCAGGAGTCTTGAGGTCACTGGTGTCAGAGAGGTCTCCATATGAATCAGAACTCTCAATCGGGTCCGAATGTGAACATTTCTGGCCTTCTACGGGAAAAAGAAGAGAGAGAAGTTTTCAGAAGCTTATCCCCCCAAAAATTATTTAACATGCATCCAAATAGATGATATTGGTTACCACCTTATTTCATTAATGCCTGTTATGACAGAATGATTCATACTTAACATCACAATCCCTCATATTCTAAAGCCCTTGACCATAGGTCCTCTTTACAAACCACCGGGCTGCTATCAGAGCAACATCCAGGTTTTTATTATGGATTTGTCATGATACTGAATGCATCCATAATGGGTCTCTGTTTTATATAATACTTTTTTTGAATCCCAAAGATGTCTCACAATGTTTATACCTCAGCCACTACGAAAGGATGGACCTAATGATGAGTTTTTAACTGTACAAGTCACTCCCAACTTCTGAAATATTGTTGACACTTTGGGGGAGAGCCTAGAAACCTAATAAAGTATAGCAGGCTGCAGCAAGATGTGAAGAAACCTGGAAATACTCAGCAAAACAGCAGTGAGCTACTGCAATTTAAGAAGTGCAATTCCATTCAGTCTTAAGGAACTCTTTTTTACAGTTAAGTGCAACGCTGTTAGAAGTGAACTTCATAATCTAAAATTGTTCCATCTTTAAATACTGTAGTGTGAAACAGGAGAGAGGTTAGGGACACTAAGTCATTTGGATACATATCCTGGCAAAGCCATTGGTATGTTTGGAGTGTTCCCCATTCTCCTCTGGCAGTATGCCAAGAAAGTTTGTCCACACTTTTTTGCTCAGCGCATGTGAATGAGCGTGGGAAACCCAGACGTACTCCCTAAACAAGTCTCTGAATACAAATAAGCTTTATCTACTATTAACTCTAAAAGACCAAAGAACCACTTGGCACAACCCAAAAGACAGATTTGCTCTGGACTCAGCATTACAAACCAAACAGGATATGCATGAAATCAATACACCACTGAGCTGGAGTAAATCTCTTGTTAAGTCAGCACACCACCCAGAACCAAAGGGCTTCTGTAGTAACTCTATCAGGACTTCAACAGAAAAAAATTACACAACTGTAGCTTTCTGCTGGCACAGACTTTGTTTAACCCAGCCTACTGTGTTCTCCTGGGCAAGAAAAAACATAACTTTTTGGGACAACCATGGTTTTGAAGAATTTTCTGATGTTTCAGCTTCACCAGCTGAAACCAAGAAGCAAAACGCAAGCTATTCTACATAGACTAACACACAGCTTTACATATTCAGACGTTAAATACTCTTTAGCTATTCTTACAATAATATCTTTTTCCTTTTTTTTTCCAGGAAGTTAAATGCAGGTTAAAAACCAAAAAAGTAACAGTCCTATTATCACCCTCTACCTCTCCTCCCCAACAACAGCATTAAAAAGTGTAAGTTTAACTACAGATAGTTGCATGGCTCCTCATCAACCTGAGGATGAATATTGCTTTCACCGCYCAAGAATCTTTATGAACTGCATTCTGCAGCTCCCTTTTCCTTCACCGGAAAGCAGAAACATGGTTTGACTGACGCGAGATTCAAGTACAGTGGGACTAAGGAACCGTCACGGATCTGCACCCCTCGGGCAAAATTCAAATACTGACTGCTCCTAGGAAGATGCTCAAGATGAACTAACTGGCTCTTTCAATCTCTAAAATCAAAGAAGCTGCCAAAAATTCACGTACCCTTACGGGTCCATCTCCTTCCCCCAGACTTGTTAAATCGGCTATCCAAGGACAGGTATTACATACTACGTGATGCTATGTAATTTCTCTGCACCTCCCTAAGCTTCTTTCCAGTATTTTCCCTGTCCTTCCTCCCTCCCCCTTCTCATGCCCAGCCCAACATCCCACAACACAAAGTTCTGCACAGAGCAGCAAGGTGCAGAGCAGCGAGTCTCTTGCCTTTGATGCCATAGGTCCTGACGCAGTGGAACGCTGCTCCCCCATTCGGGATGGACTCCTGGTGCCTGGAGACCTGGGGAAGGGGAACACCGTGGTGGGTTTTAACATGGACCTTTAAGTAGGAGGCAGAGGAGAAACCTAAACAAGATAAAAGGAGATGAGATCCTGCCACCAGCAAAGACACACATCTGCCTTCCCTGTTCTTTTAATCTTTCTCTTTCTCCTACTCCCTATTACAAAGTTGCCATTATACTAGCTTGATTTCTGGTTACCTACAACATGCTCAAGTAGGACTCCTAGACATAATCAGGCAATGAACGCAATGCATACTTTTCATTAGACTTCATTTGCTTTTTGGAAGTCATGATGAAAGAACAGCCTCCTTGAGAAACAAATCCTACGTAAGCAAACCTAGCAGATGACATGAAACTTTCTGGAAAAAAAAGGCAGAAGAGACATGATACAGAAAGGCACGCATGTCTTTTCACCATTTGTGCGCTTGTTTTATTTATTTTAATTAAAAAACGCCTTCATCATCTGATAATACTTTGGAAGACAGTTCAAATTAGTTTATTTTATGCTGTTAAGATTTGAAGGAATGCCATTTACTAACACCACCTCTTTGGTATTATTTAGTGTGCTTTCCCCTTAGGTTTCTAGCATTTACAGTGACTCCTAGAAGGCAGAAAGCTAAAACTACTGAGTTTTTAAGGTATACAATTTTGTTCTATAGTAATTTTTGAAAAATATTTCCTACATTCAGCTTATCCTGAACTTTAAAAAACATACTAAACCCCATATTTTGTCTGCAGTTAACAAAAAAATTAAAATGAAATTTCAATATTTCTGTTAACTCTGATCTGTAAGCCCAAACCACTGAAACTGAAAACATGTATTTCAAACAACTGATTTTGGATCAAAACAATTTTTTACACTTGTGCATGTGCTTTTTTAAATTGTTTTTGAAGTCTCACAAATGTGGCCTTTTCCTTTAATCCAATAAGTTATCTCACATGTATTTTGGAATGTTTTTAAATTCAGATTTTAGTAAGATTTGCAATTAGTACTAGTACACTTGGACGACAGAGTTTTAAAGACTTCCTACACAGGTAAGCCTATCAACAACCATCTTAATTTTCTATTAAATTTTGAACAGAATATTATGGCACTTTCATGTTAGAAACATTTTCCTTTAACAACTGAGAACACAACACAATTTTCACTGTCACAGACACAGAGTTCCAGTTTCCCTTTCTGGATAGAGAAAATCCAAGACCTAGATTTTTTTTAAACCAATACAGCATTTACAGTACAAACCCTTACAAGAGAACTTTCATACCAATGCTTCACTTTAAATATGAATAGATATACTACTGTAAAGCCATTTTTATAGTTAAATAACTGCATTTACATTTGATGATATATATTAGGAAGGATGAAAACCCAATACTGGCACACCTCTCTGGGGTGGATTTTCTGACAGCAGCTGTTAGTTCCAGGTGCTGAATTTAATCATGAATGTTGCTTTACACTAGAATTCCCTGTGCCTACCCAACAGAATATCCCTCTACCCAGACTTTTCTTCGAAACCAGGATCAGAGAGTATTCRGGGGTTATTAAGAATTACATATACAGGACGTGCAGAGCAAGACAGAACTCCACAGCAACCTGCTGAAGGGGAAAAAGGGCAGGTTGCTGAGAATGAACAAGAGATAGTTACTGTAGACCCCTGAGTTGAAGATAAAAGTACAGAAAATTAGATACATCACAACTGAAGAAACCAAGAACATACGACTCTCAAAATACAACAGAGCAGAATCACCTAGGCCAAGTCATCCAGGGAATTAATGCAAGGATATTATCCTCTGAAATAGTGCAAGACCTACCCTCAGACACAAAATGCTGTGCTGAATATCTCACTGGGCCACAAGACAATATATTTTTCCAAATACCAAAAATTCACCGTAGACATGGAAAGAACCATGTGTTTGACTGGTAGAGAAAAGAACACAATGTACAGATATAATGGTGATACTTCCAATTACAAGGTACTTCCCTTATATCATACATGTGTCTAATAACCACATGCATGCTGAGATGAGCCTCTATGTAGCAATGCGTTAAAATCTCACTGTCAACCATTAAAAAAGGACTACATACAGGTATTCAGTGTTTTTCGATACTACAACTGACACACGAAAATCTGAAGTTGTAATCTCTGCTATACAATATTTTTTCTAAACTCTGCAATTCTATTTGTAGAGTACATTGTTTTATGTAATGAAAACTGCCTGCAAAGTGTGTTAGCTCCCCTTTATGCACTTGGCAGATGAACATGTGAGTCATCAACTTCCATTAAAGCAGTAAGAATGCTTCATAGGAAACTGTTTAAAGTGAGATTTTTTATTTGTTTGTTTTTATCCTAATTTTTTTCTGAAGCACTTAGCAACTGGCCTTTTTTTTTTTTTTTTCCTCGCCCAGACCTTAATTATGAATGCCTGTTTTAGGACGATGGGGGATTCATAGGCAATAATCCTTTACTTTTAAAACAAAGTCAGGCTAATGCAGAGGATAAAGTGGCAGTATTTTTCAAAGGAGGAATGTATTTATTGCTTTACCCTGCACATCTCTCAGCTTTGCAGAGCAGATTATTTCTTCATACCAGAGGAACCAACATTAAAAACATGCACAGAGAGGAAATGATCTGCTTTATATAAATGGGATCTATCCCTTGATCTCTTAGATAACATTTATAAGGAGACAGACTATAGAAATAATTGCAGGATGCTCCTTTTTCAAAAATTCTAATTCAGATTTAACTGGAACATCCAGAGAATGTGTCTTGCTTTGATCAACTCTGTATCCACCATGAAATATACAAGAATTCATCTTATTGGAAAAAAAAAAAAATCCATCTAACTTGTGATTGGAATATTTACCCTTCTCCTAACTAATTTGACTTCTGTGAAATAAGCAATTCGTATGCATCTGAAACAGAACCTGAACCTTCTGAGTTGCACGTGTTATTACAAAGTACCCGTTCTAGATTTGCCAAAGTCATTAATCTGTGAAGTTCTTTGAAAAAGCCCACACAAGCAAATAAAGTTCCTAAGGATGGTAATAGAAAATTATGTAACACCAAAGCAGGAGGAGGTCTTTTTTATTTAAACTGATTAAAGAGAATTTGTCTTAAAAAGCAAGGATTAGTTTTCATAAGCACATTTTAGATGAATTCTTAAAAAAAATCCAAACAGAAAATCCCAGAACAGCTTCCCTGATTAACAAGATTTAATTGCTTCCATAAGTACGCTAAGCATGAAGACCCTAAGTAAGAAAATAACCTGGAAAAAACATTAAGCCACAGATAGTAATTTTTGGACATCATACTGCCATTTTGTAAAATAAATAAATAAATAAAATCAGCAAATGGGTACACGCATGACATGGCAAACCAATGGCTACTGCTTTCAGTCAGGAACTGAGTTCCCCATCTCCTAAATCCGTTAAACCTTTAAAAGAACTTGAGACACTTGATCAAGTTCCACAGAAAAGGTCTCAGTCTGATGGGATAAATTGAGGGATTCTAAGCTCTGTCTTTAACACTAGGATATGTTCAGCTGTGTAAGAGTCACCTTTTCATCCACTTTTTTTTTTTCTGGCAGGCCAACATCCAAAATTCTCTCTACAAGCAGCTTGAGCATTCTTGTTTGACAGTTACTATATCCAGCACTAGCTAAGTTCCAATTCAAAAATACACCAGCACATTAGCTGAGGGAAGAACAAAAAATCCCACTGCACAAGCACCATAGCCACGGCACAACTGCAGTTGGAGGGATGGCGCGTAGCTTCTGACTGTACCAATGCCTATGGAATAGATATTTCTAGTCCTGAAATTTTCCACTATACTTCATCTTGCCAGGCTCTACAATTTAAAAGAAATCTATTTTAAACAATGAACATCACAATTTGATTCTATAACACTTTGGATTAAAAATTCTGCTGTCATGGTTCATAAATCTATAATCAAAATTCACAGCATATAACAATGAGTTCATAACACAGTTGTTTGACAAATCCAGTCCGCAACTTCCCTTTCCTATGAATTTTAACACTGGGTAGATATTTAACAATAATTCACCAGATTAGTTATGTTTTCTAAGTGCTGATGTAAACTGAAATTCACAGCAGACTAAATTCTGGCAACACATATGAAATACACAAACTGTAAGAAGAAAGTAGTTGCTTAAAGTTTGCTGTATAACAGGTTCCCTATCCTTCTACAGAGAAGTGTCTATTTTATTTGAATTTCCACTGTACATTTAAACCTGTAAAATGTGAACAAACCATCTAGTCATTTCATTGTTTGAATGCCAGATCTGTCTTTGTCATGCTGGCTGAATTTCGAAAGAGCTGCAGTGACACCCAGTGGTAGTTAAGTTGAAACTCAAGCTTGCAAATCTCGGAAACGAGACAATTCCTCCCAACCCATATGAGTTTCTGTTTGGCACCATGTTCAACTGAAGGAAAGCAAGATAGCACCTGGATCTTGGACAGTGTCTTCCACGTTATTACCACAAAAAGAATTGGGATAAGCTTAAGCAGTTTTTCAGAAGATAGGCCTTCAGCTGGAAAGGACGCCAAGCTTCATTTCGTACCATCTACCTGGAGCTTCAGAATCTGAAGATTTTCAACCCAGATGCCTTTTCCACTCAAACTGTTAACATCACTTTCAGGACCTTACAGACGGTTCAACCACTGGAAATACTTCCCTTGCAACTTATGTCTCTCATTGCTCACCAACTCCTAGTCATCCTAATATTAATGTCATATTAATACAGAACAGCTTTATTCTCTCAAAAGATTTCACCTCTCAAATTAGAAAAGGGAACACACATCACAAAAAATGACTCGTCAGAGAAAACAAGATCCCAAAACACAGCAGCAACCTCTTCCTACTCTTACTAGGTATGTACGACTGTGCGAGCCAACAATATATTTTGAGGTTGCGTATTAATAATTCAAAAAAAAGACACGAATAAATCAAAATTATTTTTCCAGCTTGCCTTACATCCCACAAAGCCTAAATTTACAACTCTCTCCAACTGAAGAGTACCACAAACAGATGGAAAAGCTTCAAAAGCTCTTAGTCATATGGTTTAGTTTTAGGTAGTTCTGCGAGGAGCAGGGACTTGGACTCAATGATCTTTATGCGTCCCTTCCAACCTGAGATATTCTATGAAAAGCTGTATTTGTACAAATAAAGGTAAAGCACATTTCTAGTGCTCTTTACAGAATTTGTTTTAGAAATGCATGTTAATACAAAGCAATTTCTTGGGTTAAGAGGGAGAAGCACCTTGACTCTACTGCTGCACCAGGAGGTTAAGCAAGACTGATAATATAATGTAGAATTTATTTATTTATTTATTTATTTATTTGCGTACAGTGTATAATTTTTAACTTGGTGTGTATTTCAAAGATTCTTCTTCCAAACTGAACTCAAGGACTCAAGGCTAACCAGGTATAGAAAAAAAAGGTGTATGGTAAATAGCAGCAAGGCAACTTATCATGGTTATCTTATAAGGATCTGACTATTTAGCAAATAGAATTCTTAAAACTGTCTAGAAATAATTTGCTTCAGATTAACCTGAGTTTCTTCAGTAACTATCAGCCATGTATAAAGGCCAGACCTATAGCTCCATCAGTTTCAAGGTTAAGCATTCAATAAGAAAAACAAAGAATATGTACATATATGTGGTGTAACCTCCTCCTGTTGCAGACAGAGTCATGTAGCCTTAAAGCTCCCCTCAAGTGTTGTCCCGTCCCACTGAAATAAAAAAATAGTTTCTTCATTACCTCGGTTACAGATAGTGCAGAAATTGCTTGGTCCTTCACTATGTTTCTTCAAATGATCTGCCATATATGCGGCTCGCAAGTACTTCCCACACACCTGGCATGGAACTTTGTCTTCATGACATGCTAGGTGTGAGCGCAGTCGGTCACGAGTGGCAAAGGAAGCATTACAAGTCTGCAGGTATAATGAGAACCATGTGACTCATCAACTCTCCTAAAAGCACTGATATTGTCAAACATATTTAGTATTTTTTACAGTAAATACCTTAGACCCCGTGCAAATACACAAATGACATGATGCACAAGCCATTTTCCCACAAATAAAAAATTCAGATCACCAACGTACTGCACAAGATGTGATGTTACTACTCAAAAGAATTAAGAAAGCAAGAAAACAGCTCTAACATACTACAGACAGTAAAACTTAAATCAAGATAGAGTTGTAAGGCCTTAGCTCCTCTCTGAGGATGAAGATACTAAAACTTTAAGTAATACTTAACAAAAGAAATAGCACAAACCACTTCATTCCATTTACAGTAAATTCTGCCATTTCACTGAGCCATTACAATCACTTTAGACCAGTCAACATGTCCTCTCTGTCATCTTCCTAAATTTTATTCTTTGATCTGATCAATCTAACTTCAGTACACAGAATCCCTTTGGAGTATGAAGACATACAAACAAAGCATCAGAGAACTGGCTGGGATGAGAGTATGATGAAAGACAGCAGAAGAGCCATCCTGGTATCCACAGTAGCAGACAAATTGTAGAAGTGAAGCCTCAGAACTGAGCAGGTATCAAAATAACTGCATGACACTGTAATCTGTTTATAACTTACCCCTGATCAAGGTATCATATTCCACTTACTACCATGAAACAAGCTTGATTTGGCATAAGATAATATTGATTCTACTTGCCCACTTCCCAGACATAATCCATATGATGAGTAAAGGCTCCCTCCCATTTTTATAATCACAGCAATTGGCAGGCATGCATGTATATAGCCTACTACAACAGCCTGCCAGTTCTGAAGGGCTTGCTCTACCTCTAACATGTGAAGGAAAATAAATCACCAGCAATACACTGTACAAGTTATTAAAGATACAGTCTGAAACCATTGCTCACAAGTGCAAGAGGAAAAATAAAAGCAAACATACACTAGAATGACCAGACCAAGCGGGCAACAGTGAATCAAGAGTGTACAGTGTTTCATTTATACCACCTTTATATAATACAACACAGTTTTAAGATGTATAACCAGAATCCCCTACGAGATAATATGATACTATTAAGTGACCTGGGAATTGGATATATTCTGTCTTTTCAAGTATCAGTGTGTAATTAAACAAGTTTCAGCGGAGATAGACTTGTTAAAGCAACAGTCCTAGTAAAATTACAAAATTATAACTTCAAATAAGTGAAATTGATAATACAGAAGAGGATAACACATATAATTTTATATAATTTAGTTAATCAAGAGCTTAATCCAAAAAGCTGAAAGTACCTATCAATTTCAACAGGCCTTTCAATCCTATGAGATGCTTAAGTATGGTAAACTCCCATAGAGCTGAGGCAAGCACAAGACTTAGCACCTCAGAGGATCAGGACTTAATGAACTTAAAAATACAACAGTAAAATTATATGGATTTCTGCAATATGCACAGTTTAACTAAGCTCACCAGACAAAGATTCATAAATTACAAGTAGTGAAGATTAAGAAGCAAATTCTTGAACATTAAAGATTTCTCTTAATTTGAAATCTCAGTACACAGCGCTGAGCAAAACAGGTGCAGCTCTCACTTACTAAAATGATTTTAGAGGTAAACATTTAAGGCAGCATTCCAGCACGGATACTAATCAATCTGTTGGATATCAACTAAAGATATTTAACTAGACAATCAAAGATGACAGCCACGAGAGCCATCATCAAAGTCTAAAAAGCCACAGTAAGCATCCATACAAAAGCATTGGGAGTGCATTAGTTGATGAAGCAGACCAGAGACAAACCACATAAATACAGGGATGCCAGAAGTAAAACCGATTCTGTCCCATATTGAACTTATCAAGTTGAAAGCTTAGGGAAAGGCAATATAATAATTTCTGTGTTTGATTTCTCACTCTTGCTGCTGAGTTGTGCAAAGTTCACCTTTGGATAAGCTATATAGTAAATATATCTGCAAAGAAGCTCAAAAAAAAAAATTAAGTCCAGTCGAGAAAGCAAGAATCAGTTTAGCTGAATCATAACAATGGGAGACAGGACTAGGTTTAAAGAAAACCCCAAAGTTAATGTTCAAATAGTTAATATTTATAAAAGGTATAGAGAGGAAAAAAAAAAGTTTTATTTTACAAAAGATGTGAAGTGCTAAATGAGTGCCGAGTATTTATCATTAATGGTTAATCACAGAAGAAAACTCTCCAGTGCTTTCCTATCAAACATTGCACAGGTATATATATAGATCAAAAAGAATATATATAAAGTTTAAAAAACATTGTTTAAGAAATACCTCTTGAAGTTTCAACTTTTCTATGGATGTGGATGTCTCTGAGCTTATTCCATGGTGGCTGCCATTTTCCTGCTAATAGGCAGGAAGTAAGAGAAATTAGGACAGGAAGAAACTCATTCTGCATTGAAATCAATGGGAAAAGCACTGGACTTGGGATGCCAATTTTAGGTTTACTTAAATAGCTAGATCTTTTTCTTTGTCAAAAGTCGTGCTTTAATTTAACCTGCATTTTTCTCTTTTTTACTTAAATTGCCAGAACAACAAACTGTCTCTTGTCTCTGAGAAGAAGCAAACTTCTGTTTTCTCCCCTTGTTCTTTCGCATCCACAGATTTTCAGATCACCATTTCCTCCTAAACTGCAGCCTAACTTTCATACCATTCACGCTCAAAAGCCAACAGCCCAGCTTCACCCCTTCCCATGACAAGTCAGCAAACTGAGCTATCCCATTATGGCCAGAAAACTGACTTACCCCTTCTCCTACATCCAGAACTCAAGTGTCAGATTTAAAAAAACAAACAAACAAACAAAAAAAAAAACAAAAAAAAACCCCCAAACAACCCACCAATGCAACAATCCAGGGGAAAAGATCCAGAGTGCCATTTGGTGTCTTGTCTGGACACCAAAGCAACTTCTTGGATCCAATCTCTCAGCTGCCCTGGCTCTGTGGAAGCCTCCCCTATTCTAAGTCTATTTTAACAGTAAAGAAAAAGTTGGAATCAGGTCTTTGGCATCAGGTGCTATAGGTGCTGGAACTTAGGATAGTTTTCCAAAGATCTGTGAAGCACAACCGCTATTTTAGGGGGATGAGTGCAGGATTACATGCTGAGCACTGAAAACTATAGCTGTTGCAGTGATATTCAGCTTACAATTGTCCTGCTTCTCATAGTTTCATTTTATTTATTCTGAAGTTGGGTTGACACCTTCACGCTTTTGTTTCGGTAGTCCAAGATGTACCATGATGCCACATCAACAAAACATTAAATATCCATTGGTCTGCAAAGACACATGAGGGCTCAGGTAAATGGCCAGTGGATTTTGTTTAAATCGTAACAGAGCACCACTTCCAAGAATGCCATTATGACAGAGGATTCTGGAAAGCTTTTCTGTTTACTGACAGAGTACTTCTCTTTTGCAGTAAACATAAACAAAGCATGACAATAAGAGAAATTTTCAACAGGAACTCAACAGATTCAAAAAAGATGCTCAATGCTGTTCAGGCTACTCTCATGGGGAGCTAATTTGCCAAACAAAATCAATGGAGAATGAGAATGGAAAATGGGGAAACAACATGCCAATATTAAGCTATTTTCCCTCTTAGTGGCCAGATCCTGTGTTTAGATACATGTCATGGAACATAAGTGTTACTGGTTATGAGATAATCACAAGGAGAACTTTATACATCAGCTTTCAGATTTGAAACAAATTTTCAGTGTGATAGCATCCCTTCCGTAGTTTGTACCGTGTATATCAGATCTGTGCATATTTAAGAAGACTTTCTAAATCTGACAGGATATTATGAAGTATTTTTTGCAAAGACACACAACAACTCTTTAACAAATTTTCTACACCTTAAGATTCATGAAAAATTAACTTTGCAAGGTTAAGCAGTCAAAAAATCAAGAAGAAACCAAGCCTGAGTGACAACCTCAACTCTGCTTGTAATCTATAGCCTATACCTTTTAACTGAAATGAACAATGCATACAGTATTATGGCACTTTAAACAACACACAATGAGAAAGACTGTTCTTAGAAATTGCTATCACAAAATACACGTGTGCAAGGAGACGGAGTTGAGCTTGGCTGTACAATCCCAGCTTCCTTATTTCTTTACTTTCTAGCTCTTAGTGTATCCTCTGATTCACACTTACAGAGTTTATATTATTAAATCACTCAGAAAACTGTAAAAAAATTACCAGGTATCAACTGGCAAAGGACAATTCATGTCTATCAATGTTATTCATAAACTGTTCATTCAGTAACCTTGATATCAACTGGGAAAAGACTGATGAATTTCTATTTATGGTGGGACCTAAACATTCATTTTCCTACTTGCACACAAATACACACTTATGGAAAAAATGTGTAGTCATCTCCAGTTCATCCACCCAGACACCTTGCTACCCCCAAATTGTGAAGTCTTTTTATGAGTGGAATTTTCCAATTTATATAAATCTGTAACCCCTAAATCATCTTAAGAATCTTAAACCAATCTAAGGCTCTATATAGGACATGAAGTTAAATCAATGTGAAGGCTCTATGGCCTGATTTTCAAAGGTGCTGGGCTTCCACAGATCATATGGAGGTCAACAGAAACCTTTAGATGGCTCTATATGTCTGAAAAACTGTTCACTGGATTATTGAAGTTGCAAAATGTTTCAAAACTCTTACAATTTGGAGGAAACATAGGGGAGGCGTGTCAAGAGATGGGGAAAAAAAACGCAGATCAGGAGGCAGCAGTCATGCAGGACTGACTAGGTTCAGAAAACGTGGTTAAAAAATTTAGAAGAAAAAAAATCCTCTAACCTTTACTGTCTTCAAAGAATATGAAAATTATCTTGCTCCAAAACTTTCTTTAAATATAAATAATCAAATAAATCTTCAGAGACCAAGCATGGAGACTGTTAGGCCAACAAATGTTTCAGAAGTTTGCCTAACAACTATGTGAAGGCAGTGGGTGATAGTGGAAGCTGATTCCCTACTTTGGTTTTAATTAATACTTCCAGATACCTTTTAAATCTCTCTACAAATGAACTACAAAATCTCTCTCTTGATTTGATCTTTCAAACCCTAATGAATAATTTATTAACTGTAAAAAACTATACACAATATTATGACATTGTATTACAAAGGATAGTGTGATGCTGTTATTTATATTTTCCCTGGGATTAAAAAAAAGCTTCCAATTTTGCTCAGTGCAATGTTCTGAAGGCTATGTGATAAAAAAATAGAATATCTTGGCAAGTTATGATAATTTACCAATTTTATTTGAAATTATTCTAAAAAAAAATGAAGTCAGCATTGGAGCCTCCTGTTGGCAAGAACTGCAATAAAAGTAAAAAAGGGGAGGAGTGGCAGAGGAAATCATCTGTGACACTGACTCTAAGCCCAGGGACAAGGTGGCTGGGTAAGAGATCCAGGGTGAGACTGGGATAGAGCAGTAGGGAAGACCATCTGGTAGAAGGGGAGGGAAGCAGGACCAAAGCTGTAGATGACACAAGGGGCTGGGGGACAGGAGGGATGTAAAGCAGCTGTCACTATTATTTACAAACATTTATCCCAATTCACACATACATGGTATTTTTACTGATACTTCATAATTGTCTGCACACATAAATGCAATGCCAAAGATTACCCATACATCAGTCTAAATCCCTCCAGCTCCTACCTGACACTTGTGAGGTCTCTCTGAGGTATGCACCTGTTTGATGTGTCCATTCAAGTGGTCTGGCCTTAAAAGAAAATACACATAAGCACACTTAAAACAAATACTAAAAATAAACTTACCATTTTAACCAAAAAAAAAAAAAGATAAGATCCCAGTGGTGGATCTACCACAAATGTAGTGATATTTAACTTTCCAAGARCCAGATCACCAACAACTGGGACACTACCTTGATAAGTACCCTCTCCAACTTGCTAAAAAGGCAGCATTTTCTCAGGAAGAAATTATGACTGAATGATCAGAGAAAACAGGAAATACAAGCTACAGTTTTCAAGCCTGCATGTCCCCTTCCAAAATCCTATTTAGATCTTGACAATTAGGGCACTTTGATTTACAGTTGCTGAATATTTGAAAATCAAACCCTTTTGGTTTATATGCCAAACACGGATGTAAGAAGCCAACTTTAAGCACCTCTGTGCAAAAAGGCTGACTCTAAACTCTGTTGCTGTGACACATTTTCCACCAGCAGCAAAATGAAAAAATACTGTCCTAACTCACAACTTGGTGGGGAGACTGCATTAATACAAATAAAGTGCTCTGAAGGTCCCAACTAGAAGGTGCAATGGAAGAGCAAATTATTACTGAAAAAAAGTTAGACCATTCTTCACAATCAGTAGAGCCTACTTTGAAGAAGAGAGGACTGAATAGCTGCAGATTTTCCTGGTGGGAGTTTCTCCTAGTGGGAAGAAAGCTTTTCATTGTATGAAGCCAAAAACTGCTTGGAAACAAGTTCTCCACCCTCTCCTCCCCCAGCTTTCCAGCTGCGCCAATGAGAGGGCGCGGGATGGAATTCACGCACTGCAGACAGAAAATAGACTGAACTTCGCAGTCCGGCTGTTAAACCTGATGCTCCCGCAAGTGGGCTGGAGCGGTGTAACCGGAAAGACTGGTTGGGGGTCCTTCTAGGTACCTCAAGCCTAGCAACCTCACGTGCTGCGCTGCTTAATGAAGGAAAGGATACTAAAATTAGACATCACGCTCCCAAATCCTTTGGCTGCTCCTACGACTGAATACTGAAACTTAAAGAAAGAGTCTCTACTTTTCATTCATACTTTGATTTTACAAAGACGTGTAGACATTTTTGTTGTTTACTTTTATAACAGCATTCATGCCTGTTCACATTAACTTACTGGGAAAAACAAGAACTCAACATGTATCTTTCACTCTCCCTTGTTGACAAAAACCCTTCTTACAGCAATGGCAGAAACCTTTAAGTGTGAATAAAAATAATAAAAATTGGCAGATGATCCCTGGCAGCGCTATAGTAAGAAAAATACTTTCACTTCTAGCTAGATGAAATCTTCGTTTTACGACTTTCCGTCACTAAATTTGCAGTCCTTATGAAGATGCACCCCCAATTATTGCTGATTTAAAAAAAAAAAAAAAAAAAGAAAGAGCCTACATTTTCTTAATTTATTTCAGTAACAAAAAGTCCCTCTATCAAGAAGAGAGCTACCAGGGGCACAACTCCTACATTTATATAGCTGGGGCAATTCTAGCCCTAGTAGACTTTTGACTTGTTTTCATACCTCGATTCCTTCCCTCCTGTTAGAGCAAATCGACTGCTGTAGAAAACCGACTGCTGCTACAAAAGTAACACAGTGTACGCATCCCCCTCCCCCCACTACTTCTAGTCTCAGAGCGAGCGCCAAACTTCCAAAAAAGTTTCAAATTCATTAACTCAGACTATAAGATACCGCTAACACGACTACGTGTATCAAACTACTTATTAAATTAACTCCCACAAACAGCGACAACAAAAAATCAGCAACATTAAATGCACAGATCTTACGTATGTTGCAGGGCAGAAACAGGATCCCCTTCAGAAGGATGTAAACCCAAAGGACACAAAGATCATGTATTAAAAGATACTTGATGCTGCAGCCTTTGAAATCTCACCTCTTCCTTCACATTTGGGTGATAAAAAACATTACGAACTAAGAGAGATGAAGGGAAGTTAAGAAAAAGAAAATTTAAAATGGATACGAGAAAAAGAATAATCTTGAGATGTATTAATATTTTGCACTTCAACAGCACCTTCAAACTACCTGCAAATCAGTAGTCTCAAGACACTTATGTGAGGTAGGTAATTATTTCAATACCCATTTCACAGAAGAGTCATTTGAGGGAGAGACCAACTGATTTGCCCAAGGACACGCATACACCAAGCCTGGGACAAAGCTGGGAATGTTACCCAGAAGCCAGCTGACTCCCAGTTCTACGTCTTAATTACTTTTAAACCATTTCAAGAGAGACTGTAGAATAGCGTCCCAGCGGAAATGATGGAAGTCTCATTTCTCGAGACATTTTAAAATGGAACAGTCAAACTATCCTCAGTACAAATTGTTCTTGTTTCCCAAGGGATAGGAAAGACAACTTCCCAGGTCTCCGTTTGTCTCTATGGTCCTTACAAGTACTCTCTTACCTGGAAAAGCCTTTTCCACAGCTCTGGCAGATGTAGGGCTTTCCCACAGAGCCATCGTGAGATCGAACATGATAGGACATCCTGTCTTTCCGCTTGAACCGTAAGCCACACACTGGACAAGAGTAAGGCTTCTCGCCAGAGTGTGACAGCTTGTGCCGATTCAGGTGGTACACRTCCCGAAAAATCTTGCCACAGATCTCACAGGCCACCTGTTTCCTCGTCCTGCTTCTTTTTCGGGGTGCATCAGGGTCATCCTGACCAGGGACACCATTTTCACCCAGTCTTGGGGGTGGGATGTCTATGTAGCCCAGCTGCAAGCTTGTCACCCCATGTTGMGCCTCATGCTGACGAAGACGATTAGCATCCGTAAACACTTTCCCACAGAGGCCACAAGGCAGGATACCAGCCTCTCGCAGGCCCCCTGGGGTACCAAACATCATGGAGTCCAAGAGATTGGCTTTACGGGGACGCCCTCTGCCCCTCTTGGTGCTTAAAGTGGGGGCACTAGCAGCAACATTCTGGAAGGGCGAGGCCAGCAGTGGTGGGGACAGAGGTCCTGCCACCATGGGCAGGCGGTCCACACCCTGCAGAACAGGTAGGGAGGACTGCGCCGCAGTGAGCGCAGCCCGTGTGGCCTCGTCTTCAGGCATACCAGCAATGCCGTTGCCATTGGGCGCCAAAGTGGCACCGTTGGTCATGTCAAGAGGGAAGCCGAGGTCAGCAGCCCCCGGACGGAAGAGCATAATGTCGGGGCGTGCGGGGGGCACGAGGATCTGCACATTGGACTGCTTGATGACCTCCTGGCAGATGTCAATCACAGAGCGCATCAGCAGGAACTTGGCGGCCGTCATGAGCTCCGGGAAGCTCTCCAGCCGCACCACGATGCGCGAAGTGTAGGCGAAGTCCAGGATGTCTCCGAACACCTTGGAGCTGATGGTGTGCATCTCCAGCTCCCGTCCGCCCGCGGGGGCCCCGCCGGCCGCCGCCGCAGCCCCGCCGGCCGCCGCCGCCTCCGCTGCGCCCCCCTCCGCGCTGCCGCCGCCGCCGGCACCTGCCCCGTCGCCCAGCTGCGCGCTGAACACCGACTCGAAGTATTCGCTGCAAGCGGCCAGCACCGCCCGGTGCGCCGGGAAGCTCTCGTCGCCCACGCGCAGGAGCACGTCGCAGAAGCGGCCGCCGTTCTTGCGCTGCTGGTTGAGGCTGTGCAGCATGTCGGCGCTGTGCCGGCTCACCTGGTACGTGTAGCAGCCCGACGAGGGGCCGCAGGCGGCGGCCTCGCTCACCCGCTCCATGGGGCTGCGCCGCCCCGCTGGCGCCCGCAGGGGGCGCGCGCTCTCAGGCCGCCCGGCGGCGCGCGCCGCCTCCTCCTCCCCGCCCCTGTCCGGGCCGACGGCGGCGGCGCGCGCTGCGCTCCCTGCACAGCGCGAGGGGATTGCAGG